>CM077502.1:34684489-34714002 GCA_039654745.1 Houttuynia cordata
AATAAATCATATCTTTTACATATCCACCTAGTTTATCGACTTTTGGGGAAATAATACAAAAAAAGATGTCTTTATACACGACAGAAAAAGGATCCCCAGAGGAACTGTATAATAATTGGATTTATACCAATAAAAAAAAAACAACTTGAGTAATGAGTTAATAAATCGAATCGAAGCTATAGAGAAGGGGTCTCTTTCAATAGATGTACTTGAAAAACGGATCCGATTGTGCCATGATGAGAATGAACAAAAATGCTTGCCTAAATGGTATGATCCGTTTTTCAACGGACCATACCGTGGAACAATTACAAACGTAGATTCACAAAACAAAATAATAGTAAATTAATGAAAATATTGATACATAAGATAAATACACAAACAAATAAGAAGAAATTCGCCCCCCCCTACATATTTTATTCCCTCTCCCACAAAGAAACTTGCAACGCCAACTCCATTCGTAATTCCATCAATCAGTCGTCTATCAAAAGAGTGGGTTAGTTGGGCTAATCTTCTTATATTTTTAGTTAAAGATAGTGTATAAAGAGCGTCTATATAACCGCGATTATAGGACCAGTTGTATATTACATTTATAATTTGATCTAAAAAAATTCTCTTGGGACCTTTCTTTTCAAATGAGTTAATTAAGTCCAAACTTTGAAAAGATGAGGCCTATATAAAAAAGACGCTATGAGTATTCCAAAAAGGGCTATACTGACTGAAAAAATGGAATTTATTACAAATTCATACCAATCCACAGAATCGTTCGAATTTTTATGCAAAAGATTTATTGACGGAGTTAACCATTTCGATAATATATCGAAATTTATTACTCCTTGATCAAAAGGAATTCCTATGAATCCAACGAACAAAGTAAACAGAACCAATACAAACATTGGTACTAACATAGTACTGTCTGATTCATGTGGATATGTGAAAACAATTTCATTATCAAAATGAATACTAAAAGAGGACATTATATTTGGCCCATTAGTGGCCATTTTATATGTTTTTTTCGAAAACGAAAAAAAGGAAACCTTTTCATCATTTTTTATTGCTGATAAAAGCCAATTTGGATTATTCAAGTTCGATTCTTCTTTTCCCCATATGGATATTGAATAGAATGAGCTACTTTTAGTGCCATTAAAATCTTGAAAATGAATTCGCAAATGTCCATCAAAAGTAAGCAAATAGACCCGAAACATATAAAATGCAGTTAAACCCGCTGTGGAACAAGCTATTATCGCAAAAATAGGTGAATATAACCAACTATCATTAAGAATTTCATCTTTCGACCAAAAACAAGCAAGAGGCGGAATACCACAAAGGGAAAGTGTACCAAACAAAAAAGTCGTTTTTGTAATTGGCACATATTTTGTTAAACCGCCCATAAAAACCAGGTTCTGACTTTTCTCTGGCGAATATCCAACAATGGGTTCCATTGAATGAATAATAGATCCGGATCCCAAAAACAATAATGCTTTCGAATAGGCATGAGTAATCAAATGGAATAAAGCAGCTCGATAAGAACCCATCCCTAAAGCTAGCATAATATAACCTAATTGTGACATTGTCGAATAGGCTAAACTTCTTTTAATGTCTCTTTGCGCAAGAGCTAGAGTAGCTCCTAATAATACTGTTACTATACCTATCAAAGAAATCAGATTCATTATGTATGGCAAGGCTATAAAAAGGGGAAAAAGTCGAGCGACAAGAAAAATTCCCGCAGCGACCATAGTTGCCGCATGTATAAGAGCAGAAATAGGCGTAGGCCCTTCCATTGCATCAGGCAACCATACATGAAGGGGGAATTGTGCAGATTTCGCAACTGCAGCAAGAAATAATAGAGAAGCACACAGAATGGGAAAAGGGGAATTTATCGCATTATTATGGACCAAGCTATTAAAAATTTCAAACAAATCCCGAAATTCAAAACTGCCAGTTATCCAATAAAGGCCTAAGATTCCAAATAATAAACCAAAATCCCCTACACGATTAGTTACAAAGGCTTTTTGACAAGCATTTGCTGCAATTGGTCGTGTGAACCAAAAACCTATTAATAAATAAGAGCACATTCCTACGAGTTCCCAAAAAATATAAATTTGTATTAAATTGGAACTAGTAACTAATCCCAGCATGGAAGCATTGAAAAAACTCATATACGCAAAAAATCTCAAATATCCTTGATCATGAGACATGTAATTATCACTATAAATAAGAACCATGATTCCAACAGTAGTGATTAGTATTGACATAATAGAAGTAAGTGAGTCAATCAAGTAGCCAAACTCCAAACAAAAATCATTATTAATGGTCCAAGACCATAGATATTGATAAATAGAACTTCCCTTTATTTGTTGAATGGATATATCGGCCGAAAAAACCATAACTATGCTTAGTAATGAAACACTAATAAAAGCCCACATACGACGAAGATTTTTTGTTGCAGTCGGAACAAATAGAAGTCCTAATCCTACTAACATAGTAACTGGGAGTGGAACGAAAGGTATGACCCACGCATATGGATATGTATGTTCCATAAAAAAATGCAATTTTTTTCTTATTAATTGTTTCTGATTCACCAGCTCTTATCTCTATAAAAATAACAATAATCAAATAACAAAAATCAAATTATTTTTTTTCTTTACAAAAAAATTCAAATAGATAAGTCACATTGCTTTCCGTTAAATAACCAAATTTGTAGTGAAAGGTAATTACTTAGTTTTTTTTTATTAATTAAGATATTTAATAAAATACGTAATAGAGTGTTATATTTTCAATTAGTCCCCCCTTAATTAGGTCGATTTATATACTTATAGTAATATAGTAATAATAAGGAAAAAATAACATAAAAAAAGAAGTACTTGACTCTGGAACATGAGATCCAACGAAAACTCAACACTACCCAACCCAACGGAGGCCCTTTTTGTTTCGGGTAGTTTATTCATAGTCATTAACTAATTTATTGTGGAACTGATTGATTGGCTTTTTTTTCGAATAAAAAAACTTATGTTTTCTTTTTTTTTTGGAAATCCTCTAATTAAGATATTCATTATTTTTCATAGAACTAAAATAAGAAATCACTAAAATTACTTTTTCAAGTAAAAAGTAATGTATTATTTAATAAATTTATGGCTAGTTTTATTTTCATTTTAATTAGAAGGACTCTATCCTCGGGAGTGCTTAATTAATAGAAAAGTGTTTTATTATTGTTTGTTTTCTTAATTTAGACTGCAAATACCATGCATGTAGACATGAAAAAACATACTCTTCCACTGGAATGAAGACTGTATTCCATCATCAATGGCCGACTTTGCTGTTGCTTCTACGAATAAAAGTTGTGTCTCAATAGAAATGTCACTAGCAGACTTTCCCATGCGAGGCAGTATCGACATAACTGTAACACCATTCGGCTTCAAACTAGAACCCAATATTATCCGGCGGAACATGGCCAAGCTCTCCCACCCAGACCCACATTGGGCCAGTACGGAAATTGCAAAATTCCATGCTGTCAAGTCTTTAATTGGAATTTCATCAAATAGCTGGAGTGCTGCATCACGCAGCCCAGATTTAGCATAACGTGAAACCAATTGATCGCCCAGAAAGCCATCAGAATAGACAATGGATCGGATGATATGTGCATAGACTTTTTGGAGATCAAGAATCGAGAAAGACAAGTTTTTGGAAGGAAGGACGTACTTGAAGGGCTCATAATCCCCGGACGCGCTGGCCGTGTTGTCGGAATCGCGGAGGAACTTCCCCATTACGGATTGTACCGGCCACCCATGGCGCTCTGGTTGGTCGAGCGGTGGGGCGCCGGTGAAGAAGGCGAACTTGTGGAGGCTAAGGTGGTCGACGCCAAGGCGGCGGAAGCCCTTGGATTGGAGCAGCTTGCGGATGGTGGCACCGGCTCCAAAGGTTGGGATCGTGGACCGGACGGCAGGAAATATGGAGGCGACAGTGGAGCTCGGGCATGTCCAACAATGGAGGTTTGGACCTCGGTGGTCACGGCAGTACTGAGGAAGGCGTCACTGAGAGAGGCTCCCGGCGTAGTGGATGAATCGACTTTTTGATCTTCCACCATCAAGTTGTCATCTTTGGAAACAACCAGATCACCCATTTCCATCGATTTCAGAGTCTTCAATGGCTTTGGTGTGGTGACGACTGCATCAGCAATGTCTCCATCAGCAAGGTCGTCCTCCTGATGCATGAAGGAGACCATCGGCTGGACAGAAAGGCATGGTATCGACGACGGGGGGGTCGACTGGTGTAGTGGCCTGGGATGTCCATGGGACTGCTGAGGCTGTTGAGGCTGCGGGAGAGCCTGGAGAGAGCGAGGATCCTTCAATAGACGGAGACGGTGGCATCGGTTCGGCCTGAGTCGAGTTGGGCAGCGCCGTGGCGACTGTATCCTTTGAAAAAATCCCATCTTTAGGCAGTGGAGAGGGGAATCGTGGCAGCTTTGAAATCGGTGAGGTTGTTGTTGCCGGCGAGGTTGCTGGGGTCGGCGAGGTGGTGCGTCAGAGATGTCGACCTGGGCAGCGATGGTGGTGGCGAGGTGGGAGTCTGCCGTGACTAATGGAGACTCCTTCTCGTCGAGGGTTGCGGCACCGTCTCCAAAAGTAGCAACTTGGGTCTTGATTGCAGGAAGAAGGGGCTTCTGGGTCGGGGCAGCTCGGTCTCGAGGCGGCGGCAAAAGGCTTGACTTCGCTGGGAGGAGGATCGCGGTGGTCGTGGCTGCGGCTGTGACTGAAGGAGGTGACCGGGATGCTGACCATGCAGAACATGTGGGCAACGTTGCTGACAGTAGCCGGGAGTAAACCGGAGGAGAAGGATCTGTATATGAAGAACCTACCCATTTTCCATCGCAAACAAGAGTAGCGATCTGCGGATAGAGCGAAGGCCCGGGGGTCGGCAAAGTAGAGTACCATGCGGCAGTGCTCGGCAACGGTGTCGGTGGCGACGGGGCCGACGGCGACCTGGATGGTGACTGAAAAGCGACGGAGGTATAGGCTGCCTCAATTCGTTGAATCCGCCTGAGTATGCCGGCACACATATCTAGCACATGGTTCCTCGTTCCGGTGGATCGGAACTGCTCCGATACCAATGTTGTGTTCCCGTATGGAACACGAACAAAATCAAATGCCATGGTGAAAAAGGGGAAAAGAAGAAGGAAAACAAGAAGAGTAAGGAAAACTGGTTTCAATATTACATGCCCCAGAAGGAGGAAGAAGACCTCCTTATAAAGAAAGAGAGGGCGCGTCTACCTAGCCTGATTACAAGAATAATTAAAGCATATGACCTTTCAACTTCCTAGGTTGATTACAAGATATGACCTTTCAGCTTCCTAGAATAATTAAAGCATATGACCTTTCAGCTTCCTAGAATAATTAAAGCATATGACCTTTCAGCTTCCTAGAATAATTAAAGCATATGACCTTTCAGCTTCCTAGACCTTTCAGCTACCAAGATACGGATCTGCGTACTGCCATTCACAACATCATACCAAAACCTAATGCTAAACCCCTAGAAACTATGTATTTTATTGTTCGTCTAACTAACTAGTTGTTTACATATTTAATACTTTAGTTTAACTAGTTGTGTGTATTCCTCCATACTTCCATATGAATGCCAAACCCTAACCCTACTTATCTAATTCTTCCATCAAACTACTTGTGAACATTCTTCATACCAAAACCCTACTAGGTTAGAACCCTAAACTAGGGTTAACAGATATCCTAGGGTTTATTACATATAACTGTGAACTATTATCTATATACTATAGTTATACTACACTAGTATATGTAATCCTAGTATTCAGGACCCTAACTCCTGAATAATAAATTCGGGAGTTAAGATCCTATCTCATAATTGGGTTACAGTATATGTAGAGGCATAATCCATATGAGGCATAGTCTATATAATTAGGGTTAATCTATGATAATAGAGGCATAATTACAATATTTATACCGTATTGGCATAGGTTATGACAGAAAGCCCGTATAAACTACATATATAATAGAATGATACTCTCCCTAATATGTATACACATATTATATAGATTAACCCTATAAGAAGACGTAGTATAACCCTAATATTATACTGCTATAACCCTTAAGTCATAGTCTCATAACTGTTGCATTTGGACAAGATTAATCTAACTATATGAGTATTAGTTAATATACTCATATAGTATATTCCTATAATAAGATCATATATAATCTTAAGTTAGATTATTGTATTTATGATTACCTGTTACTTGGGGATAACCTAGTCTCATTCTATTAACCAGATTAATAAGTTAGAGATCATGAGCATAGGGTAACCCTAACTTAGATAGATTAGAGTTTATATTAGTAGTTGCCCTTATATAGAGTTATAGTCTATATAAGTATGAGCTAGTTCATATGAGGCATAGACTATATCTCCCATATTAAACCATAACTATGTCTCATATGACTATGCCTCATATGAACATGTCTTCTAGACTATGTTTGTATGAACTATCTAATTGTTTGTATTAGGATATCCCTACTTCTAGACAACTAGTTACATGGTCAGATAGTCCATAGAATATAGTCTACATATAGTACACTATATAACTAGTTGCCAAATTAATTTGAACATAGATAGTTCCTCTAATAATCTAAGTTAGGATGTCTAAGATAATGAGAATAGAATGTTAAGATCATATATGTCATTATCTACTCAAAGCCACACATTATATGTCTAGGATCATATATGTTATATTTAGAAATGGAAACCACTGGTTATACTAGTTAATAGTTCTATAGTTAGTATATGTCCATTTCTAAACCCAAAACCACACATTACATAGTCCTATATTCCATCTACAGTAGTTTCTTATACCTAAACTAATGATGTAGAACTATTATACGTATTCATTTCTTGTCTTATATTAATCCTAGGAATATAATGTTGGGGTTAATCCCTAACATATAGATAGAGACATATAATAATAGGATAACTATGTATCCCATTTTTAAGTATCTATGTTAGGGTTAATCGCTAACAAATACAACTACATCCTATAGGGCATTATAATAGTTGTATTAGGTGGAATGTAGGACTATGTTTAGGGTTAGGATACACACACGTAGGTAGTTACCCTAACTATAGACAGAATCTTAGTTGGCAATAATATTTAGCATTGTTTATAATGAGAATGCAACCCTAACTATAGACGGAATATAGGACTATGTATTCCTAGTATTAGGGTTAATGTATCTAGGTTAGATACTTAGATACGTATCTATCTAAGTATGTGAATAAATAATGTATTTACTATGTGAATATACATAGTCCTAGGTTAACTAACTTAGATTAATTCTATGGGAATATACATTCTAGATTGGCAACTATAGAGTTAGATAGATAGATACTATAGAGTCCTAGTTTCCGAGTAATTTTAATCCTACTATAGATTTTACTTATATTGTACTATGTACCACATAACTTGTATATTCTAGTCATACAAGTATCTAGGGTTAATGTATCTAGGGTATTAAGTCCGGTATTATATATTAGAAGACCTAACTAATATTTTAGAAGACATGTTCATACAAACTAAAATTAATATAGTCTAGAAGGCACAACTAATATATAATAGTCTAGAATAAACAATGGTTCAATATGTATGTAGAACTTAAGGTTTATAGAACCTATAATAACTTATAATATATGTCCTATACAAACTTAATACAAATTTCTAGACTCTAATAGGTTATAATATACTCTATTATAGTTAGATAGTCCATATGGACTATAATAGAATAAATTATAACCATGGGAATAAATATGTTATAACAAATAGTAGCAGATAAGATTTACCTCCATAATAAATATTAATAGTCCATAACAACTAAACATTGTGTCCTAGAGACATATTAGGAAGGTTCATATGTTTATATGGACTATTAATATTTATTATGTCATCCTTTAATTATTTAGATGGAAGAACCCCTAGATACTACATTAAGCTCTATAATAAGTCTATCTATATGATAGAGTTAACATGGAGCCTTCCAACCATAGGATACCCTAGAGACATGGAACCTCATATATGAAGGTTCCCTATAGACTACTTATTATAATCCATATAATAGTCTCTAGGATTAAACTCTAGGGTTCCATCATTATATAACTAGTTCCTCTATAGAACATAATTGATATAGGACTATATGATAACTAGTTCCTCTATAAAACATAATATAGATATGTTATATCCTAAGTTATTCCAGTTCCATCGTTGCCTGATCCTTTTATATCCTAATATACTAGACCATATATAATGTATAGAACATACATCCTAGGCAGACACAATATGATAGAGTTAATCACATATTGAAATTGTAGTATCTAATGATCCTTCTACATGTTCCAGACACAATAACAACTACCTAGGGTTAAGGATGTCTATTCTAGACTATTTTATATATATATATATATATATTATATAATTAGACATCATTATATTATTATATATGTCGTACTCTATATTTGTATGTTATTCTTAAACTATATTCTCAATGGTTATTTATACTGTATTCTATGAGGCATAGGGTTAGGTTAATCCTATCTAGGACAAGGGAGACTTTGGGATCAATCTTCCATCAATAACTTGTATATTCTAGTTATACAAGTTAAATACGTAAACCCTAACCAATGATAGTTGACATAGATGGATTATTATATGTCTAATAGATTACCTCTATTAAAATCTATAGTAGGATTAAAATTGCTCGGAAACTAGGACCTAGGTCAATCTAGACATACGTATCTATCTAACTCTATAATTGCCTATCTAAAATGTATATTCCCGTAGGATTAATCTAAGTTATTTAACCTAGCACAATGTTTATTCCTATAGTAAATACATTATTTATTCCCATACTTAGATAGATACGTATCTAGAATCTAACCTAGATGCAATAACCCTAACCCTAGGAATGCATAGTCCTATATTCCGTCTATAGTTACGGTTGCATTCACATTATAAACAATGTTAAATATTATTCCCAACTAAGATTCCGTCTATAGTTAGGGTAACTACCTACCTGTGTGTATTCTAACCCTAAACATAGTCCTATATTCCGCCTAATATAACTATTATAAAGCCCTATAGGATGTAGTTGTATTTATTAGGATTAACCCTAACATAGATACTTAGAAATGGGATACATAGTTAACCTATTATTATATGTCTCTATCTATATGTTAGGGATTAACCCTAACATTATATTCTTCGGATTAATATAGGACAAGAAATTGATACGTATAATAGTTCTACATTATTAGATAGGTACAAGAAACTACTATAAAAGGAATATTAGACTATGTAATTTGTAGTTTTGGGCTTAGAACTGGATAAATACTAACTATAGAACTATTAACTAGTATAACCAGTGGTTTCCATTTCTAAATATGACATATATGATCCTAGATATATAATGTATAGTTTTGAGTAGACATCCTAACTTAGATTTTCTAAATATGACCTATATGATATTAACATTATATTCTCGTTATCTTAGACATCCTAACTTAGATTTTTAAAGGAACTATCTAAGTTCAAATTAATTTAGCAACTAGTTACATGGTGAACTATATGTAGACTATGTTCTATGGACTATTTGACTATGTAACTAGTTGTCTAGATTAGATTATTAGAGGAACTATCTAAGTTCAAATTAATTTAGCAACTAGTTACATAGTGTACTATATGTAGACTATGTTCTATGGACTATTTAACTATACGTATAGTTGACATACTATACGTATCTATTTAAGTTAAGATAGGGTTTGTATCCTAACTTAGATAGATTCATCCTAGTGAATTCTAGATAGATACGTATACGATCTTAGTTAGGATAAGGTTTAGGTTAATTGGCAATTATAGGTTAATTGACAAACAATTAGATAGTTCATACAAACATAGTCTAGAAGACATGTTCATTTGAGGCATAGTTCATGGAGGTATCTAGATGAATATAGTCCTAGATGAAACATGACTATACTATAGTTCATAAGTTAGGGTTAATTGACATTTTGGTTAGGAACATTTTTTAACATAATTTATTTATCTAGATAACTTTGTTCTACAAACTAAGTTCATGAATGCCATTGTCCATATGATAGATATAATATACGTATTTTATGTTTACTATATATTCATGAAGGTAGATGAATGCCTTCATGAATATATAGTATACGAACATTATATTCCCTGGTTCATATGAACGTAGATAGATATGGATATTATAATGATAAGCCTCCATCGTTATTGTTTACCTAACAAGATAGTTTACTATAATTTAAATAGAACTAGGTGCCCCATCTAGATGATTACTAACTAAGAGTATAATGCTCAACTGTGGAGGTAGTTTACTATATATATGTTCATGAATTGTTATACTTAGTTCAGAGTTAGGGTCCATCGTTGTTACTTATGCATATATACAGGGAGGAACCTCCATAATGTAACTAAGTATCTGATACTTGGGGATAACTATATGCACAATATAGTTAACATAGTATATCAGGTTACGTAGTCTCCCTAATAGGTTATAATCAACTATATAATGTTGTGTTCCCATACGGAACATGAACAAAATCAAACGCCATGGTGAAAAAGGGGGAAAAGAAGAAGAAAAACCAGAAGAAAATAGAAGGAAAATTAAATTCAATATTACATGCCCAAGAAGGTGGAAGAAGACCCTTATAAAGAAAGAGAGGGCGCGCCTTCCTAGCATGATTACAAGATATGGTTTGCTAGCCTGTAAGATACGGTTCTGCATGCTAACCTTTCAGTTACCACAACGGGGAAGGATTACAAGATTTGGTTCTGCGTGCGAGCTGATGTTCACAACATTCCACCATGCTTTCGCTATCGCCTTGTCCACAAGGAGAGACAGGCTCGTATTCACAACCAACCTCGACATGGGCAAAGGTCACAAAGCGGCCGGACCTGCCTCCCGCATAGGAGGATGGCCCCTGGGAAATGAAGTCATAATAGATCATGGTGGGAGCGATAACGTAAGTCATGTCAGAGGCCTTGCACATGGGCTTAAAGGAGCAATCATAGTAGGTGTACATGGCGCATGCTATGTGAATCCCACCTTCTATTTTCCCTTCTCAACCTCAAACTTAGACGTCCATGCAGTCTGCTTGTAAGACTCGGCAGTCTTCTCATCACTTGCAATCAATATAGGCACTGCCCAGCCGAGTATTAAAGTCACAGTTTGGAGCTGCTTTGGAGGTCGCAATGGAGATAAGGTAAGCCTTGCACACATTAGCTCAACTTTGTGATCACTTATGGAGACAACTTCAGCAACTATAGTGTTGTTGCTAACCATGTATGTATGTATTTATGACTCTGCCTAACTAAGCACACAGTTAGATGGAAGCATGGTTCCTATTGGTATAATAAAAGTGTTGTGGAGTTTATTACAGAACTTAAATTACTTATTACAAACTCAATTTCCTATGTAGAATGTTTATTCTGCATAGGAATTTGAGTTTCTAATAAGTAATTTAGGGTTATGGTTTACGATGCAATACTAAGTTGTGTGTGTTCTCTAAGAGTTGTGGTAACGGGTATCCTAACAAGTTACCAGTTATTATGGTAATGGGTTAGGGTGATTTATAACCATTTACGGTAACCAAAAGAATACATACATTTTCTAGGGTTTAGAGTAGGAAAGTTAGATAGGTAACACAATTAGATAGACAGACCATTAAATACATAGTCTTTAGGTATTCTCCGGTATAGTATAACGGAGTTTGTTATGGAGTTAGTTAAAATTCATATAATTAAACCGGAATGGCATAGTATAGGGGTAAGCAGAAGAATACACGCAAAACTAATTAAACGGAAGTAAATTAAGAATGCACACACAACTATCTTACCAGGTGGTTGTGTGTATTCTTGCCTCTGACGCATACAATAAAACAAACTCAAATTTTAGACCCCTAAGCCTATTCACTAAAGGGTTTAAATTTTGAAGATTAGATACAACTAGGTAACACAATCCCAATAAGTCTTGCTATACCCTAAGTAGTGTGTATTCTAGCCTCTTTCACTTAGGATTACAATTAAACAAAAGAATACACATACAACTAGTAGAAGAGGGTTATGGGTTTAAGCAAAAGTACACACAATTAGTAGACTACATAAGTGATTTTGAAGAGGGTTAGGATTACAACTGTCTTACACAGTACTTACTGTTTTGGATTACAATTAAATCATAACCAACATGGTAAGAGTTGTGTGTATTCTTCCGCTTACCATAAACTTTGGTTACTTCCATACAAATTGACGGTATTACATACCAACTAATTATGGTCTTAATTTTATGGGTTTAGGGTTTAGGATAACAATTAAATAAAAGAATACACACACAACTAGAATAAGAGGGTTAAAAGTCTAAGCAAAAGAATATACACACAACTAGTAGACTACGGTTTAGGATTATAATTAAACAAAAGAATATACACACAATTAGAAGAAGAGGGGTACAACACATAACTTAGTATTATGTTACCTGTCTAATTTTTATAGAATGCACAGAAGTCTAACGCTAACCAAAAGAATGGTATCCTCATGAGCTAACCACAACTTATTATAAATTCATTACTTATTACATACTGTAAGAGTACACACACAACTAGTAGAAGAGGGTTACGGGTTCTTAAACCGTAAACTTAAACATGAAAAACTACCCGTTTGGGAACCTGGAAGTAATCAAGCGTCAAGGTGAAATATGTTTGGGAACTGAAAATAAATCATGCTGATGTGTGTTTGGAAATGAATATTCGTCATCTTCGGGTATTGTGTAATCGATTACACGATAGGAAGAGCTATCGTGTAATCGATTACACGAAAGCTTTTTAATGGACAAACTTCAACGATGTATTTCTTACTCATTTCTGATCTATTTTGGCCTATTTTTTTTCATTCTTCCTCATTTTTAGTGCTCTTTCTTATAATGATGATATCATAAATATGTTGAGCCACCACGTACTATTTATTGTGGATTTTTTGGGATTTTTAATAAAATATCAAGGTTATTAGGATATCATGATGATCAGAAAGAGCATAAAAAATAAGTAAGAAGAAAAAAAATAGCCAAAAATGGACTAAAAATGACGGAGATATGAACTGTTAAAGTTTGTCCAATTTTAATGGGGAATTACACGATCCAATGTGCTATTGTGTAATCGATTACCGATAACTCAGCTATTGTGTAATCGATTATATGATAGCACTGGTTATCGTGTAATCGATTGCACAATAACTTTTTTAATAGGATAAACTTCAACGATGCGTTTCTTACTCATTTCTGATCCTTTTTGGCCCATTTTTTTCATTCTTCCTTATTTTTACTGCTCTTTTTTATAATGATGATATCATAAAGATGTTGAACCACCACATAATTGTAGATTTTTTGGGATTTTTTTAATAAAATATCAGTCATTAGGATATCATAATGATCAGAAAAATCATAAAAATAAAGAAGAACAAAAAAAATAGCTGAAAGCTGTTGTGAACATCATGCCAGGACGTCAACACATGTACATCATCACACGTGGATATCGCTGGATTCTCTGACTAGGATTAATTTCCCTTTTTGTGTCAATTAGTGATTGTAATAAAGGCCTGATTGGATGTAATCATGGCCTGTGATGTCGTCATAGTTGTGATGTCATCATAGTGATGTCATGTCATAATAGTGACGTCATTATGTCATCTAGAGTCTTCTATATAAAGGGGTCTTTCTCCTCCTTTAGGACTTATGCAATAAAGAACTTATTTCCCTACTCTTCTTCTTCTTCTTCTTCCTCTTTGTCGTCAAGGCGAACTCTAGTGACCTTGCTAGTCACAACACTAGTATCAAAGCAGTGACGATCTAAGGACGATCATGCCTCCTCACAAGCAGCCAGCCATGGCCGCTGAGGTGCCATTGGAGCCAGATACGATGAGAGATTCTCCCAGCCCACGGGGGAACACTGATTCCAACCAGGATGCTATTCTCTCCCTGCTCAACTCGATCAACATATGACTACAGAATGTAGAGCTTGCCCAAACACAGATGAAGACAGACATGGCGACACAGGCTGCAGCCATGACCATGCCACCGCCATCAGCAGGGGGGCCTGGAGGCCAGAATCGGCCAGGTGGCTCACAGGTGTTGGGCGGCTCAGTCCTAGGCCATCCTGCCGGCCATTCTATCCCTCATGGCATCCAAATTGGTTCCGTAAACATAGGTGCTGAAGGGAGGCGCACTGGACAAGAGACACGAGGCATGGAAGGTGTTCGTGGTAATGCCTCAATGGACCCACGCCCACGAAGCATTCAGTATGAAATGGAGGATGATTTGGAAGAGTTTTCGGGCACTCGCTGTAACGACTCGCAATTTCATTCCCTTATAAATTTGTGAAGTTGCTAAAAACAATAACCAGTCACAATGAGGTTGTACTACTAATGAAAATCCCAGGGATCCACAATCTGAGTACAAGCACATAATAAAGATTACAATCCAAAAGTGTGGCATTTAAATTCATACAGACCCAAAATCAAATTTAAAGTCTAAGGCCTATGAGTACAAATATTGATCTTCAAGTTTCCACTTGTACTCCAACAACCCTTCAAAAGAACTTACTAAACCTTGCAGGAACCTGCAATATCTGGGGGAGGGGTGGTGGTGAGTATACAAGTATACTCAGTGGGGAGAGTTATACTAACTAACCAGCATAATTATGCACAAATGTAGAACTAGCACATGGTAAGTCTAAATTTAAATTGTGTAACTAGGTCTCATTAAGCCAAACAACAATGAAGCATTCTCTATTATTTCCAAAACAGTTTGAACTTCAATAAATAAAATCAACCACATAGCATCAGTATGCCCAAATTAAATAAGAACCCCTAAGTTTCAAACAAGTATCTTAGACCCCTACTCCCTTGAGGTCTACCCTGCCCCCACTTGGAGCAGTTGCCTTTACTCCGTAGAGCCGCCCTTCGTTAGGAGCGGAAAGCATCAACCTTACTCCCTTCGTTCACTGCATCCGGTAGTAATTGCCCTTCATTAGGGGCGGAGCTACCGTTGGTACATGGATGACTCTTGCATCATTGCTGAAATTTGCCCCTTGGCAAAGCCCCGCTGAGTACCCGATATCGGACCTCCACCATGAAGGTCCCCCAACTCATGAATGGAGCATTTTTCATTTCAAAACATTTCCTTTCCCACAAATGAATCAAATCCCTTTAAACCACGTTCTAGCATGAAACTATCACTGTTTGAAATCCTTTTTCCAGAACAGAGCATCATCCATTTTACAAATCAGTAAAGCAGGCGTTTTTACAACTATCAATGCCAATCCACTCTCTAATATGTGATAATACAACATATTATTTAGAAATACCTTATAATAGTACTATCCATGCAACATTCATGCTATAAGAAAGGATAGAAAACTCCCTACCTTGGTTTTGTAGCAGCAAGATCCCAACTTTCTGCCTTTTTACACTTCTACCTCTTTGATCATGGTGATTTCAACTCTAATCACCCAACCCAAGCTCAAAATCTCAAAAGCCCTTACTGATCAGGTTCCCCCCATGCCCCCCCTTGAAGGTTTCATGGAGATTTTTAGATGAGAAGAACAGAAACAGAAAATAACAAATATGGGAGAGATTTGGGGTTGAGCTCACCTTAGATTAGTTGGAGGAGAGAATTGCAGCACTTGGTTTAGCTCCCTTCCAAATTTTCCTCCTTAGATCCAAACCCTAGAGTTTCCCCCAAAAAGGTTCTGGTCTGGATGCAGCTTCAATGGGAGAGGAAATGAAGGTGAAGAAGATGGGTTTTATGGGTTTTCAGTCCATACCCAGATGCCCGGATTCATTTCAGGCCTGTTCACTGCATAAGGCCATAACTTAGGTTCCTCAACTTCGAATTACTTGAACTTGGTACCGTTTCGAAGATCTATTTGTCCTCTATCTAGTTCTAAAATATCAGCTTTATAGTCCCCCTAGTTAAGAGATAAGCCATGAGTAAGATGTATGGCCAGTTACCACTTTAGAAACCAAGTTCGTTCATTTAAAACTGAACTAATTTTTAATATAGGTTTCCATCTAAAAAAGGCTTACTACTTAACGAAACTCAGCACATACTAACACGCTAACAAAGTTAAGAGCATGAAATCTATCGAATTTACACAACGATATCTTAAAACCCAAGGGGTAATAGCATTTGATCAATGTCACAAGGTATTTTACAAAATCGGATGTTACACTCGCGGAAGCCAGAGGGCCAGCGCTGAGCCTAGGCTAGCTCTATTGCAGTTTCCGCGATACAATGGCGAGGAGGATCCCATCAAATGGCTGTACAAGGCGGATAAATTCTTTTCGTACCAGGGTATGTATTCTGATGCAGAGCGCTTGTGGGTGGCAGCCTTCCACCTTGATGGAGACTCTTCAATCTAGTTTCAGTCTTTTGAGAAGGAGATGCGGTTTCCCACGTGGGTGACCTTCTCCGATGAGTTGTGCATCCAATTTGGACCAAACGAGTTTGAAGACTTTAACGAGATGTTGTCAACCCTGTGGCAAACTACTACGGTACAGGCTTACTATTCTGAATTCATGAAAATTGCTAACCGCTTGCTAAATTGGCCAATGGCAGCCCATGTTGGCTCCTTTAAGCGTGGATTAAAGCCTGAGATCGCGGATGAGATGCGACACTTCTCGTGCCACACTATGCGGGATGTAGTGCATCATGCTCGGATAGAGGAGGAAAAGTTGGCTTGTTAGCGAAGAGGGTGACGTGGGGAGCTGGCTCTGAGGCCGTACACCAACCAGCTGCCTATCTTGACTCCAACGCCTGGCCACGGCCCTAGCCGGTCACCCTTGCCAGGGCCTAATCCTCCTCCCGTCTGCCGTTTGACACCAGCCCAGATGGAAGAAAGGCGCGCCAAGGGACTCTGTTATAAGTGCGATGAGAAATTTGTCCCTGGACACCGCTACTCGGTATCCAGGGTAGCTTACTCATTGAAGAAGCTGAAGACGAGGAGCTAGCTGAACCAGAAGAGGCACCCGGCCTCTATGACCATGTGCAGCCGGAGATCTCACTCCATGCATTCTCTGGCACGTTCACCCCTAGAACCATGCGTGTTCCGGGCCAGTTGAAGTGCCAACAGGTCGCGGTTCTTATTGATAGTGGATCGACTCATAACTTTATTAATGATAAGGTGGCACAGCATTTGGGCTGTTATGTCTCTGACTCCAAACCCTTTGACATATTGATTGGGGACGGCAAACATCTTAGGAGCGTAGGCATATGCTCGCAGGTCGAACTGGCAATTCAGGGGCATTCCTTTATCACAGACTTATTTCTCTTGCCTACGAAAGGGGCTGATGTGGTTCTCGGTGTCCAGTGGCTGCAAGACTTGGGTGATATGGTATGGAACTTTCGTGATCTGACTATGGATTTCGAGGTAGCAGGCCAGCGCATTCGTCTACATGGATTGCAGTTGGGCACCTTGCACTCGGCGCAGGAGGTGAGCTCTTTTTTTCGATTCACACCTCATGGTCTATTCTTACAGCAGCGCGTGCTATAGTGGATGTGCCCCAACCTGAATTACCGGCTGATATCATTGAACTGCTTGCGGCACACGCCGACATATTTGCTGAGCCATCTGGACTTCCGCCAGCACAGGGCCATGATCATTCCATTCCTATCATGCCCGGGGCTTCACCCGCCAATCTGCGACCCCACCGGTATCTGCATATGCAGAAGGCGGAAATTGAACGGTTGGTCGAGGAGATGTTGCACTCTGGTATTATCCACTCCAGCACAAGTTCATTCTCCTCTCCCGTCCTTCTGGTTCGCAAAAAGGATGAATCATGGCGGTTTTGTGTGGGGCGACTGTGTTCAGCAAACTTGACTTACGCTCAGCTTATCATCAAATCCGTATGCAGCCCCAGGACATACACAAGACGGCCTTTCGGACTCATGATGGTCATTATGAGTTCCTCGTCTTGCCTTTTGGACTGACCAATGCTCCGGCAACCTTCCAGAGTTTGATGAATGACCTTTTCGCCCATATCTCTGTCAGTTTGTGCTCCTCTTCTTTGATGACATATTGATCTATAGTTCATCCTAAGCAGACCACCTAAACCACCTCCGGTCAGTCTTTACTATCTTACAGGCTAACACCTTATTCTTGAAGCGTTCGAAGTGCTCTTTTGGCAGCGCGCAAGTCGACTATTTGGGCCACATCATTTCATCTGAGGGGGGTGGCTACTGATCCATCTAAGGTGGAGACCATGCTTTCGTGGCCCCGGCCCACTGGTGTGAAGTCTCTCAGCGGCTTCTTGGGCCTCACAGGTTATTATCGTCGGTTTTTTGGGCGGTATGGGCTAATTGCTGGCCCACTCAAATCCTTGCTCAAGAAGGGTGCTTTTATATGGTATGGCGAAGCCCAAGCCGCCTTTGACAAATTGAAACAGGCGATGGCACAGGCTCCGGTGTTGGTTCTTCTAGACTTCTCGTTGCCTTTTGTGGTTGAGACGGATGCTTCAGATATGGGCCTCGGTGCAGTCCTACTCCAAAAAGAGCGGCCGATAGCATTCTACAGTAAAGCACTATCGGGCCGGTCCTTATCTTTGTCTGTATACGAGAAGGAGATGTTGGCTACTGTGCACGCCATCTCCAAGTGGCGGCCTTATCTGCTGGGCCGACGATTTATTATCCGAACAGATCATCAACCTCTCAAGTACTTCTTGGACCAGCGGGTATCTACACCTTCTCAACAACGCTGGGTAAGTAAGTTATTGGGCTATGACTATGAAGTGGTGTACAAGAAGGGCGTCGACAACACGGTAGCTGATGCTTTATCACGTCGGCCCACGGAGGGAGCCTGCTTTGTATTTTCTATCCCTGGCTGTCCTTTTATTCTGGATTTGAAGCAGGCCTATGTGGCGGACCCGCCTACCAAGGAGCTGATTGCCCAACTTCAGACCGACCCACATGCGGAGCCCCCTTTTGTGTGGCGCGACCATCTATTGCTCTGGAAGGACCGGTTGTGGGTGCCAGCTATTCCGAATTTGCGTCGACGGGTTATAGCCCACTTTCATGATACTCCGGTGGCTGGCCATGAAGGCACGTTCAGAACCTTTAAGCGGATCAGTCAGAGTTTCCTGTGGGTGGGAATTCAGAAAGAGGTACATGCATATGTGGCCGCATGTGATATATGCCAGAGGGCTAAGGCGTCGTCTACATCACCTGCAGGTTTTCTGCAGCCACTTCCCATTCCGGACAAGGTGTGGGAAGATGTGTCAATAGATTTTATTGAGGCTTTGCCAGCGGTAAATGGTAAGACGGCTATTATGGTGGTGTTAGACCGTCTCTCTAAGTACACCCACTTCTGTGCTCTGAGTTATCCATATTCTACCCGCACGGTTGCTGAGTTCTATGTGAAGGAGGTCGCTAAATTACATGGGATGCCTCGGACTATCATCTCTGACAGAGATCAAGTCTTCATTTCCCAGTTATGGCGGGAATTTTTTAAATTATATGGGACGGAGCTTCATATGATTGTAGCATATCACCCTCAGACAGACGGCCAAACTGAAGTGGTGAATCTGTGTCTCGAGTAGTACTTGCGCTGCTTTGTTGGAGATCAGCCCCGCCGCTGGCTGCAATTGCTTCCCTAGGCTGAATGGTCATACAACACAGCTTATCACACACGTGCTGGCTTTACGCCGTTCGAGATTGTCTATGGCCGCCCTCCTCCATCCGTTCTGTCTTATGTGCCCCATTGTTCCTCCATTGTCGAGGTGGATTACCTATTGCAGACACGTGATGAGGTCCTATGCCAGCTTAAAGCCAATTTAGCATCCGCGCAGAACAGGATGAAACAGATCTATGATAATCAATGCTCTGATAGGGAATTCCAGGTTTGCAACCTCGTTTATGTGTCAGTCATGCCCCAACGTCAGACTTCTTTGTTTCGGGCTGATCAGAAGCTGGCCGCTCGCTTTCACGGGCCTTACTCAGTTGTGCATAGAGTGGGACCGGTAGCGTATCGTCTCTCCTTGCTTCCAGGGTCCCTGGTATACCCTGTATTCCATGTGTCCCGTCTTCATCGTTTCGTGGGGGACCCTCGGTTGATTGCTGATAGTGCTCCTCTGCCTCTCATGGGCCATGCGGACGTTACTGACCCTGTTCCAGCTTCTCTTGTTGATAAACGGAGGGTGCGGCGTGCTGGGCGTATTGGGACTGAAGTGCTTGTGGCTTGGAAGGGCCAACCGCTCGAGGATGCTGAGTGGGTACTGGAGGATGATTTTCTGGCCCGGTTTCCATTGTGGTCGCATTGAGGACAATGTGTTAGCAGAAGCGTGGTGGAGTGTTGTGAACGTCATACCGGGACGTCAGCACACATACGTCATCACGCGTAGATATCGCTGGATTCTCTGATTAGGATTAGTTTCCCTTTTCGTGTCAATTAGTGATTGTAATAAAGGCCTGATTGGATGTAATCATGGCCTATGATGTCATCATAGTGACGTCATGTCGTCATAGTGATGTCATTATGTCATCTAAAGTTTTCTATATAAGGGGGTCTTTCTCCTCCTTTAGGACTTATGAAATAAAGAACTTATTTTCCTACTCTTCTTCTTCTTCTTCTTCTTCTTCTTCTTCCTCTTTGCCGTCAAGGCGAACTCTTGTGACCTTGCTGGTCACAACAAAAACGGACTAAAAATGAGGGAGATATGAACTATTAAAATTTGTTCCATTTTAATGGGGAATTACATGATCCAGTGTGCTATAGTATAATTGATTACACCATAGCAACTTTATAATGTAATCGATTACACGATATCTCATTGTATCGTGTAATAGATTCCTGATCGTGTAATTTCTGATCCGTTTTGGCTTATTTTTTTCATTCTTTCTCATTTTTAGTGCTCTTCTTATACTTATGAAAAAAAAGTCCAAAAACGGACTAAAAATGAGGGAGATATGATGGGGGGGCTCCCTCGGCTCAGCGGTGCGATGACGGAGGGGTAAGGGTGTAGGCAAACACTGGGGTGACCGGTTTTGGACGACCTGAGCACTTGCCTTGGAGGGGGGGCACGGGCTCCCTTGGCTCAACAGAGCGGCGGTAACGTCGAGGTGGGGAGCTCAATGAGCCAGCGGCGGTGACGACCGAGGGGGGCTCAACGAGGCCGCCGCAGCCATCACCACCTGGGAGAAAGAGAGCGACAACGAGTGAGCCCAACAACGGGCGAGGGGGCGGTGGGTAGTTTTTTCTGTCAGTTCTCCCTCGTCTGCCTGATTCTCACTCGGTGGGTAGTTTTAATGTGAAAGGTGAAAAATTGTCACCTTTCACTTTTTCAGGGCCACTTTTCAGCCTTTCAGCAACCAAACACAACCACAGGTCCGAAAGGTGAAAAGGTAAAAAATTTCACCTATCACCGTCACCGACCACTTTTCAACCTTTCAGCTTCCAAACACTTTTCTCCTTGATAGGTGAAAATTTTTATCTTTCAGTGCTAAAAGATGGGTTTTTTCAGCTTCCAAATGCACCCTATATTGATATGGGTTAACTAAGTTATATGTTCCTCCATCTAGATGGACTCCATTGTTATTGTAGTAATATGAGCTCAGAATATAATGTTCATAGTTTATATTACGAGTTGATATAGTATCTAGTTATGGATATTTAAGCCACTATGTTCCCTGATTCTATACTATATCCTTAGTTACTATATATTCTTTGAGAAGTAACCAAATCATTTAGTTAAGAACTTAGTTAACTATGTTCCTAACATAGTTATCTCATGTTTGATTTGGTTACTAGGGTAGAGTTCATGGACTATCTTGTTTAGGTTCCTAACGTAGTTAGGAACATAACCTGATAATGTTCAGGTAGTTATGTAGATGAACCAGCATCATGTCATCTATGATGCATTCATAGATAAATGCCATATCTAGATGAACTATCTAGATGAACCAGTCATAGGTTTATATAATGCTCTATTGTGAACGTCACACACCTAAGGCGATTAATCTATCTTAGGCAGTATTTTATTATTAAGATTAGTATCCCTTTCTGAAAGCTATTAATGATTGTAATAAAGGCCTGATTAGATAAAATGGGCTGGGTTGTAATTATGTCGTCATTTGTTATCATGATGTCGACATACGACGTCATGTCATCACTATGTCGTCATTGTGACAACTAGGAGTCCTCTTTATAAGGGGGTCTTCTTCCTCCTGGATGGGTATGCAATAAGAATCAATCTATTTTCCTTTATTTTCTCTTTGTCTTCTTCCTCTTCTCCGGCCATGATTCCTGGCCCTGTTTGTGTCCCATATGGGGACACAACATTGGTATCAGAGCAGTTGCGATCAGACGTCATCGCTTCTTACTATCCACAACGACTACAACAACTTTTACTGGCGAACGGAAACCCCTATAGTTAATTTTCCACGCCGCCGACCACAAGTTAGACGCCTTTCCCGTGCCGGGTCGCGCAAGCCAAGGCTTCAAGCCATGGCTACTGCACCACTAGGGGAGCTCGAGCGTTCACGGAGCTGGCCTGCCCCACATCGGGCAGATGGAGGAAGTCCACCGCTGCTCCGCCGGCCATGGCGTGGTCTGCCACCCGGACCCTCGCCCCAATCCTCACCGCCACGGTGGCCTCCTTGTCACTCTCGGTCGTAGCTGGAACAAAGCCCACTGCCACCACCTCGCAGGGGATTCGACTCTCCACTTCCGCCTCTGCCTGTCCCTACCCCCAATTGCTTCCACCGACCGCATCTTCCTACACGCCGCCAACTACCTTCAATGTGTGGCCGTTGCTGATGGCTGGGACAGATCCGACCGCGCTCGAGGCGAGCGGTCTCCATCCGGCTGATACTATCACTGCCCCGCAAAAGGCTGACCTTTCCTATAGGACAGTGCCTTTCCTCGTGGGCGCCATGGTTCTTGACGGCTCCCAAACTGTCCACCTCGCTGGCGATGGCTTCACCACTACGACGACAGACTACTTCAGCCCCGTTGGCAGATTCTGCGGTAGCCGATCTGAAGATGACCGCCGATTGTTTGATGAAATGCCTGAGTGGCAAACGGATGATATTTCTCCGGTTCTTTCGGCTACAGACACTTCCTCCACCTCCGTTTATATTCAAGCAGTTTACAATGCCTTTCTTGATCAATATTATTACATTCTTTACACCACTCCTGAGAAGGCTTTCAAGTTTTACCAAGATTCAAGCAAACTCAGCCGAATGGAGCCAAAGGGTGCTCTAAGTTCTGTCACGACTTTGCAAGGGATATATGAGAAGATTTTTTCTTTCCATTCTGACAGTATGATCGCAGAAGTAGAGATTGCAGATGTTCAGGAGTTACATGATGGTGGAATCAGTATTCAGGTAATGGGTTGTCTCTCTCGCTATGACTATTCGAAAAGGAAAATTGCTCAATCCTTCCTTCTAGCACCACAATTAGGTGGCTACTTTGTTCTGCGCGATGTGATCGATATGTGGATGAGCATGATCCAAGGGAAACAACATCAGTGGCGGCCAATCCTTCCATTGCAGATGACCTGCAAACGGAGGATGAATTGCCGACCAGCGAAGAGACTATTGAAGGGTCGCTAGGCGACAGTTCGGCTCTAAGAGACAGTACCGCACCTCTAGCTCTTAGTGAAAAGGAGGTTGCCCTGGTCTTGGAGACAGCTGTTTCTTAGGAGGGCATTCCAAAAAGGTCACATGTATCAATGCTCCAAGCTATGAAGGAGGCTCAGCTGGATAATAGGGATGCTCACTTACATGATAACCTGGTATCTCCAGTTTCTGCTACACAAGTTGATAATGTGGGTGAAACCATAAGCAACAGCCCCACTCTTGTTCAAGGGCATTATGACTCTCAGCTTGTCCACAAAATTCCTTCCGCCAAACAATGGTGTCTGCAAAGGTAAACCTCTACATCTCGATGGTTCTATTATTGGTAATGTTACTGAAGTTGCAAAGAGAGTTGCTGGAGTAGATGGCCGGTGATTCAATACTAAGGCCATTGCCGCTGCTTCTTATCTTGATTTGATAAATCTGACGACTTTGGGGACCCCTTCTATGGCCCATCTTGCCCAGTTTGCTGCTGATTTTATTTGCAACAGCCGTGGTGTTGACGATGATGCTAAGTTTATGGAACCTAATATTGTTTTGCAAGATGTAGATGGTGTTTTTCATTTCATGAAGACATTTATACAGAGTTATGACCGTGGGAGAGTCCATAATAATGGAGTTGTGTCTAGCACATATGTTGCTGGTATGGCAGTTGAGACCAAGGTTTTCAAAACCGGACCGGCCATCGACCCGGATCGATGGCCGGTCCGGTTGGACCGCGGTTTGACCACGGTCAAACCGGGGTCAAACCGGAATGACCCGGTTTTGAAGTATAAATGGTAAATATATATTAAATAGTTAATTTGTATCATATTAACATAAGAGCCCAGGTAGCCCAGGTGGTTAAGGCTGTTGGTTTGGGAGGAAGGGGGGGGGGGGGTTCGAATCCCCCTCAAACAACAACTTTTTTTCAAAAAAAAAAAAAAAAAAAAAAAAAAAAATCCGTGACCGGTCCGGTTTAAGACAAACCGGCCGGTTTAACCGGCCGGTTTGAAAAAAACCGGCCGGTTTACCAGACCGGGGTAAACCGGGTGAACCCGAACCGGTTTCCAGCCCGGTTCCGGTTCTCCGAGGTCGGACCGGCCGGTCCGGTCCGGTTTTGAAAACCATGGTTGAGACACTTGCAGGAGTTGTCAAATTGGCAGGTTCTGAAGACGATCCCTTCATGATCGACATTGTGCAAAATGACATACTGAAGTTGTGTGACACCATTGGGAGTTCTGATGATGGTGCTTTCTATTTCAATGTTTCACTATCTCCTAAGGCCACATTGAGGAACGAAGGACTTGTGGTGGCAATTGTATCATTGCGCCCATCCCAGAAAAGCAATTGTGCTGTAAAGGTTCAGCTTTTCCACACTCTACTTTTGGATTTACAAATGTGGAGTTTATGCAATTATGTTATGCAAAAGAAGCTTCTATCTTCGTTGGTAGACATGGTTTTCACAGAGTCATCAGCCATGCGAGATGAAAATGCTGTTAAGATGCAAATGTTGTTCAGATGCTACTGGGTCATTCGTGAAAGTGCCTTTGTTAATACAATTCCTCAGCAGGAAGAGTCACGCCCAGTAGGTGAAGTGAATGCACTTGTGGATGAGCTTCTTGTGGTCACTGAATTTCTAGTGGGGGCAGCAACTCCTTCACAGGCTACTGATGATGTTCGCTGCCATAGTGGCTGTATGGTTGATTGTCCACAGCCTCACCAGGTTGCCAGAGTGCTGCAGTTTAATTACAGGCTAGTAGTGCAGCCAAACACTTCTAGGGCTCGGTCATTCTCTGATTCTTTGACTTTCTGTGGAGGGATAAAAACCCTTCCTGTGCAGCCAAATCATTCTCTGATTCTTTAACAACGGGAAGCAAAAGCTGGTGAGGGTTGTGTTGTTCGTGCTCCACTTGAAGAGGGACTACATTGGGCGCCTGTACGCTGGCTTTTACTTATGCTCAGTATTGGATTGATACTCAGGAGCCTTCATATATTGCCAGAATCGCCTCACGGTTTATCTTTTAGCATGGCTGCAGCAGCACAACGACTCAATCTCTTGGAGTTAGCACTGAGGTACCTTGGCATACTCTATTGGGGTTTCACAAATATTGAAGAGATTCTGCACACGGGAAAGAGTGCATCAGCTCCAGGAATTGGGCTATTGGTCCACTTAGTGGCTGCCCAGGTTGTTGCTACAGCCCTTTGTAAGGATTCCGGGCAGGTTGTTGGTCTTTATGCCCCTAGCTTGATGATTGGTGCTGCAGTTGGTGCTGTCTTTGGTGGATTCCATGCTGAAATCATTACCACATCCATTTCCAAAAATGTTGCTGTTGCCCGCCTTGTGCCTATGCACCGGGTGGGCTAACTACTACCTTAGTTTTTGTGTGTTATGTTCTCTTGCCATTTGTGCCGCTTCTTTTTGAGCTGAGAAAGAACTATAGCTGCAGGAAGCAATTAGCGCGGGATTTCCTTCGGGAGCACTTCACTACTTGGCTGCCTTGAGGACAAGGGCGGGGTAGCGGAAGCGTGGTGGAGTGTTTGTGAACGTCACACACCTAAGGCGAGTAATCCATATTAGGCAGTATTTTATTATCAAGATTAGTTTCCCTTTCTAAAAGCTATTAATGATTGCAATAAAGGCCTGATTAGATAAAATGGGTTGGGTTGTACTTATGTCATCATTTGTTGTCATGATGTCGACATACGATGTCATGTCATCACTTATGTCGTCGTCATTGTGACAACTAGGAGTCCTCTTTATAAAGGGGTCTTCTTCCTCCTGGATGGGTATGTAATAAGAATCAATCTATTTTCCTTTATTTTCTCTTTGTCTTCTTCCTCTTCTCTGGCCATGATGCCTGGCCTTGTTCATGTCCCATATGGGGACACAACATGCGCATAGTATCATAGATGACATGATGCTGGTTCATCTACATAACCATGTAGCCTATGCACAAATAACCCTAGGATTTCTATGGTAATACCTAAGTATTAGATAGATGAGTTTAGTTAGATAGTAGGGTTACAGCCAGTTATAACTAGTTACCATATATGACTATATGGCATATATGTATGTGGGCCTATATATGCCATATCTAGATGAACCAATCATAGGTTTACTATGTATGGTCTATAGTCCTTATACTATAAACCTTATAGTAGTCCTTAGTTATACATATAATAGACGGTACGACATAGTTATATGAACCTATGATATAACATATAACTTAGGATTATATAGTCATAATTATAACTACATTATTAGTTCTATCAATAGTTAGTACATATAATAGAGGTTAATCCTATGTCAAACTAATAGTGTATAACTATTATTATAAATACTAGTTATGAGACTATGTTTGTATGATGATGTCCTTATTAGGATAAGGAGTACTATAATACATGTCTTCCATACTAGATGAACATGATGACCTAACCCACAACTCGTTGGATGGTAATGCATTGGACAAATTACAATGGCATTGTATAACGATCCTCCATATGTAAATGGAGGGTTATGGTAATGGTTAGGCATACGATGCATTGTATGTAACTAGTTTGTATTACGGTTAGGGACAATACGTACATACGATCATCCTCCATGAATGCATTCAAGGAGGACATAGTTCATTGTTGTGTTCCCGTATGGAACACGAACAAAATCAAACGCCATGGTGAAAAAGGGGGAAAAAAAGAAGAAGAAAAGATTGGGCGTGTTTGACTAGCCTGATTACAAGATATGACTTTTCAGCTTCCTAGCCTGATTACAAGATATGACCTTTCAGATTCCTAGCCTGATTATAAGATATGACCTTTCAGCTTCCTAGCCTGATTACAAGAAATGACCTTTCAGTTACCAAAATAGGCAGAATTACAAGATACGGTTATGCGTTCTGACCTTTCAGTTACCAAAATGGGAAGGATTACAAGATATGGTTCCGCGTGCACGCTAACATTCACAACATTCATAAATGTATTAAATACGTAGTCTTTAGGATTTACTATGGGTCCTAACCTTTAAACATGTCTAATGCTCATATTAAATACATAGTCTATGGATTCACTCCTCATCCTTAAAGGATGACATAATACGGATGTCATTGCCCATAATACAAACTAGTTATACATATTACTAGTTATGTGTATTCTCAATAACAAACCCCAACCTTTAACTAGAGAAACTCCATATTTCATTCTTCTGTCTAACTAGTTCTGTGTGGCTTCTTCTATATAATCTTAGGGTGCTGCCATCCCATCTAAAAATGCTCACAACTCGTTGGTAAAACTAGTTTAGTAACTACATAGGATATAATCAACCATAGGTAACTCTAACTATGTAACATGGTTATCATATTGTATGAGTTAACTTAATCACAAGTAAGTATAATTATACTTATATATGAACTAGGTTAGTCCATAACCCCCATAGTTTCAGTCGACCATATAGGGGTTATAGATAGTTATACTTAGTTATCGATGGAGTTAACTATATAGTTCACTAACTTATAGATAGTTAGTAACAGTAATTATGAACATATATATTCATGAATTGTTAATATAAACCTCCATCGATGTTAATATCCTGAATAAACCCTAGTTAATAGTCATGTTGTGTGAACTAGCTAATTGTTTGTCTTAGGATATCCCTACTTCTAGACAACTAGTTACATAGTTAGATAGTCCATAAAACACAGTCTACATATAGTCCACTATGTAACTAGTTTGCCAAATTAATTTGAACTTAGATAGTTCCTCTAATAATCTAAGTTAGGATGTCTAAGATAACGAGAATATAATGTTAAGATCATATAGGTCATTAACTACTCAAAACCACACATTATATGTCCAGGATCATATACGTCATATTTAGAAATGGAAACCACTGGTTATACTAGTTAATAGTTCTATAGTTAGTATCGATCCAGTTCTAAGCCCAAAACCACACATTACATAGTCCAATATTCTGTTTATAGTAGTTTCTTGTACCTAAACTAATAATGTAGAACTATTATATGTATAAATTTCTTGTCCTATATTTGTCCTAGGAATATAATCTTAGGGTTAATCCCTAACATATAGATAGAGACATATAATAATAGGATAACTTTGTATCCCATTAAGTATCTATGTTAGGGTTAACAAATACAACTACATCCTATAGGGCATTATAATAGTTAAATTAGGTGAAATATAGGACTATGTTTAGGGTTATAATACACACACGTAGGTAGTTACCCTACCTATAGACCGAATCTTAGTTGGGAATAATATTTAGCATTATTTATAACGAGAATATAGAACTATGTATTCCTAGGGTTAGGGTTAATGGATATAGGTTAGATACTTAGATACTTATCTATCTAAGTATGAGAATAAACAATGTATTTACTATGGGAATAAATATAGTCCTAGGTTAATGTTATGTTCAAATTATTTAGTAATAGTAATTGCATGAGTAGGCTAATTATATTGCTGGCCCAGCCGGCCCAGCTTAGGGGAGTAGCCTAGCTTCGTCCGTATTATGTAATAAGGCCGCATGCCCAATTAGGGGAATAGCCCAAGCCCATTTCGTGGGACTAGTATGTAATGAGCTTAGGCACTCTTGACTGAATTATTCAGAAAGTTTACCCTAATCTCTTCCACTCTAGCCTTCCCCCCTATCGTCTCCCTCTGTTTGAGCCGCCGGCTGCCATTAGAGGGCCTCCTTCCTCATCGATCTTCCCTTCTCTCTCCTATAGAGGACTAATATAGGAATACTTATTAGAGTTAAACCTATATATAGTTAGGGTTCTATATATATAACTATGTAGTTATATATATAGAACC